>CM034153.1:759488528-759501846 GCA_019776745.2 Taxus chinensis
CCTTTCATAAGAGATGTAAATGTTATGTAGTAGGTCATAGATGCCTATTAAGCTCATTTCAAAAGTAATAGATGAAAAGAATAGACATATAACATTTTGAAGGGGGATAGGGTGACACACCAAATATATAGTCGATGTAGATGCATATAAATATAGGTGTAGCGACGCAGGAGAATCAATTGCCATAGTTGTATAAAACAAGGTTTTCGGGTTGATCGGTTTGTGATATAGGTGTTAGGAGGTCATTAGGTCTTAGTGAGTTCTGCGTCCTTAAGGACCTTTTTTTATTGGAAAATGGAAATGATAAGTTGATAGGAAAAGGAGTGAGGGCGTTAAATGTAAAGTTAAGGGTATTAAGACCTCATAAGGGGTAGGGGTTGCTTAGCCTTAGTCTTAGGTTAACACGACAAGTCATCTAAAACATGTTGGGTGGTTTGAAACTTTACTCTACTTGTTAAAAAGGAGGAAATTCGAATTGAGGAGGATTTTAAGTTTGAAGGGAGATGTGGAGTAGGAGAATAACCTGTATTAGAGCAAAGGGCTAAGAAGCTATCTAGAAAAGTGTTTGGAAAATCTATAACAGAAGCTTCTTTGTATTGTAAACTTATGACTCATTATGTTATTATCTTGTTGAATGTTTATGAATTATAGTGATTTACTGGAGACTGTTTTTAAAATATTTGTTACAAGTATGTGATGATGTGAACATCTATAAGAAGGGCACGAAGATGCTTAAGAGGAGATCAAGAGATATGAGAGCAACACAAGGGGACATATTAACATGTGGATAAGTTTAGTGTTAAAGTCTGAGTTGAGTTGGTTAAAACATGAGGACTACGTGTTGTGAAAGTGTTAGATAGGGTCCTTGTTTGATTACCATGTAATGTGGGTTAAGAGAGTTTAATAGTGTGATTTCTTTAGTTCAAAGTCAAATAGCTATGTTCTTTGGGTAGTTATTGAGCATCGTGTAGGGTTTGTGTACAAAGGAGTTGAAGATTTGTTAGGAATTGCTCAAGTCCTTGAAATGAAGTTGGAAAATGTTAAAAACTAAATCCTATAAGTTTGGATGCTTCAAAAAAAGTGGGTTTGGGTGATTTATGATAGACTGTGTCGGGAACAAGGGTGTTCGTGAGAAGGACAAGTGTTGAAAAATGAGAGGGACAAAATTGGGTATAAGGATTCCCACAGTTTAGATCCCAAAGACGAAAGGGTGAGGAGAGGAGTGTGTATAGTGCTTTTAAAACAAGTTTTTGAGGTTTTGAAAACCATTTTTCAAATTATATTACAAAAAGACCCTTAATGGGGTTTTGTGGAACCCTAACTTAGGGTATATAGGAAAATGACAAAATTGAGATTGCGAGGTGACAATTTTGAAAATTTTAACCACTGATCTTGGTATGACTTAGGAAGGTATTTTCAACGTCTCATGACCAATATGACATGGACAACCTGATTTTTATCGACAGTATAGAAAATGTGCTATAAGAGACATACAAAGCAAGAATTTGAAAATATGGGCAATTCTTTAGGGAACCATTTACAAGGTGGTATGGTGAGCGCATGGGCTTCTTTTAAAAGTATTAGGAAATGCCTTTTGTTTTGAAGAAAATGACTTGCAAGGAGGTTATCTCCAAAAACATCCTGTGTGACCGGCTAGGTAAATGTGTAGTAAGGCAGTTTTGAGGAACTGAACAGGTGCTTGTGTTGAATTTTTGATACTCAGGGTGGAAATGAATAATACCACATGAATAACTTATTAAACTTTGATCAATTCTGAGGTAGTTTTGAAGGGACTTGGAGGGAGGAAAGGAAAAGTTTGTAGTTTGTGATACAATTTTACTAGATGTCAGTCCTCAAAGAGAGTGTTAAAAAAGGAAAATATAGTGGGCATTGTCTGTATGGTCAAGTGAAGGCAATCTAATTCTACTAGAAACTTAATAAGAGGTGATAAATTGCGTGATGGAAACCTTTGGTAGAGAAACATGTTGGGTCCTATTAATGCAAAAACAATGCTTTTGAAGGCATTTTTTGTTTGTGACATCCCAAGGGTAAAAAAGATCTTGGTAATTTTAGGGGATTTTATTTATGATGAAGTCTAAGATCGTGGTAGAATCCTAGTGAACGCGAACAAATAGTTTGGGAGTCTATAAGGAAGCGGCGAGGTATATGTCAATAATGTTTGAATACAGTGCCTAATGCAAAAATGTTGACAATTCAGGTATGAATAGAGTTCTTGGAGTTTTGGATGCGGCTAATAATAAAATGCACAAAAAATGGGTTATATATATGGGAAACATCGTGACCATAATGATGAAGATTAGTCAAAAGAGTAGGGACAAATTTCAACAGTTCCAGACGAAGTACTATAGTCGTGAGGGAAGTTCATTCTGACAGAGGATAACAAGAAAGGCAAACCGAGAATGGAGGATAACTAGTGCAAATGTGAAGAAGGGAATACGGAATATGAGGGTATGAAATGGAGTTGCGTTATAGTATGAACAAGTAGGGGACTATTAATGAGAAGGCCATTATAGTGAGATTTGTCTGAGAACACTTGAAACAGTAATGTCATTCTAAGTGGATTAGAGTAAACCAAGAGAGGACGAGAGAACGTGAGTATAGGGCACAATCACGAAGATTCATTTCTTCTCGGTGACTTGAACAAGTATGGAGAGGGGAAAAAGTATGCTGAGTGAGAAAGAGAAAAATAGTTGTAGAACAAGTTCAATGTTATAGTTACTAAAGAAAAGGAAGGATGAAGATGATGGCCTAAACCTAGGTTTTGTTTCTGAATCTGGTTATGATATTTTAAAGTCTTTTAAGATAAAAAAGAAGGAAGAGTTAAAATGTGGTTATGGGGAAGACGTGGACACACAAAGTTAATGGAGATTTCTCCTTTTCTGAGAATTAAAGGGCATTGCATAATCAAACAGTTGAGATAAGAGCCTAGGAAATATATACGGGCTCGACCTTTGATATGTAGTTGAATTAGGTGCCATGTGTATGTGTGGAAATACAACACTGTCCTAATAAAAGGATAAGGAAGGTGTCTCATATGGTGCCCTGACTGTAGTATAAAAACTTTATTTATTATAAAGAACTGACACATTGGTGAAAACAAAGTCACCAACCTTAAGAGTAGCTAAAGAATCTTATACACATATCACACAAACCAAGTGAATAGTAACTATAAAAAGTTATGAACAATAGTAAAAGATTGTACTCAGAGAAAACAATAGTGTGTCAAAAGAGGTTTTCATATTGTTTACACCCTAAAAATCTATGGCATTTTAGTATGTGAGGATGTAAGTATGCCTATAGAGTCAAATATTCTAATTAAATTAAAAACATTATCTTATAATCAAGAATAAGTTTTTTTTTAATACTTTTCATTGTGATAAAATAATCTATGTTAATTAAATTAAAAAAGTGTAAGTACTTAACCACACAGAGCGTTACAAAAGTGATCTAGTGTGTGGATTGGGTGTGAGATAGATGACTTATTTTGAATCTATAAATTTACATATTGATTTGGAACTGGGAAAAACACTCATGGTCGGACCAGACAACTCAAAATCAGCAGTCAGTGTCGTAGTATGGTCTTGATTGCTCTTATATGATTTTAGACGCATGCAAAAGGGGTGTTCTACAAATTTAGCTTACCATTCATTTGGCTTAGAAGAAACGAGCATCAGTTCGTCATAGGGATGTACAAATTGGCCATAACCTGATAATGATATACAACAAATTAGAAAACTTAGCTACCTTAATTAAACTTTATCAACCATGAGGGATAACAAAAGGAAAAAAATTGAGGGGGTGAGGCTTTGATGGAATTTGAAGTGCATCCTGACATCAATCAATGTCAAGCCAATACAAGGTGTCATATCCCCTCAAGTGGGAGCAAGCCTCATTGTAGTTATCGTAATGTAGTTTATGGAGAATGTAAGGTCTGAGTTTATAAATCAGAATGGAGTGCAATGGACCTTGCTTGTATAGTCTTAAAGGCCATATATTCACATTTTATGGTTTGAGTTAGGAAGATTGAAATGACAAGTAAGATTTTAAAATTAGAGAAAAAACGTCCTTGGATGAAGAGGTTATGCAACAATATAGGTTGGCCCAAACTAGTAGCCCAAGCCCTATTTTGAAGTACTAGGCAAACATGTAGTGAAAAGGCCAAAGTCGAGAAAGATACATGGAGATAGGTTATTGTTTCTAGATTAATTACTATTGTAAATATGAAGATAGAGCCAGTGTTAGAGATCAACAAGTCACAGAAGTGATAGATGGAAGGGGAAGAGGATCTATAATAATGACCTTAGAGTGCAAAACACATGTCTTACGTAGAACAAATTCAAAGAGTTCATTGCCGGAAGGATAAAATGCTTAATTTGAGTGTCTACATTTTCCTCTAAGTTTGGAATTGAAAAGTACATAAGAAAGGAAAAACAACCTGAATGGAAAACAACACACTTAATCTTTACTTAGTTGTAGGGTTGGCATGATCCAATGTAAACCTACAACACAAAGTGTGAGTCGATCATCCATAAAGAAATTGAACGATACCAAATGTAAAATAATTGCCTAGAAAGTTTGAAAATTCAAAAATTATGCATTAGTGAAGTAAAGAAATGTAAACCATGGGAGGATACACATGTTCGTTTTGTAGAGGCGACACTATCGAATTCTTGTTATTACTTATTATAGTTTGATTGATGTTGAGGTTGTAATTGGTAAGGATTTGGTGATTGGTCCACAAGTTTTATCAAAGGAAAGATTAGAATAGGAGAGAAGTGAATATGCACGACCCATAACAAAGAGGAGAGAGAGGTACCAAATCACCTTTAAGAGGGAAGATAACTACAAAGATATCCTATCATGATATAGTTCCACACAAAAGAGTAGAGGAAAGAAAAACAAGCCATGAGTTTTTATTTTTAGCTACCTCATAGGCTTCCAAACACCACAAACCACACTGTACAAATGGATCTTAGCCCAAATTGTAAACAAAACAACGTTAAAGGGCATATATCAGTCATGGACCCCATGTGTGTTGTGATAATAAGTCCATTTATAAAAATATGAATGATGAAAGGAGAAGAAGAAGGCTGCCCCCAGTATCTAAAATGTAGTAGAACGAATTTGAGAATGATGAATTTTTCTATGAATTACCACTAAGATGGAAAGTCTAGTACGGGAAACTAGTCGTGTTGTCACTATTCATCCTTAAGGGGATGGTTCTAGCTTGTATGAATTCTACCCCTTGGGCATTTGTTTATTCTAAGGATTATATGCATTGTGAAAACTTGTGTTGAGGCAAGTTTGCCTATTTTGCCTAGCCTTTACTCCCCCTTTGCTCACTCACCGTAGGATGATTTGTTTTACAACTCGTAATAAAAAAATTATAATATCTATCTGCTGTAATTACAACATGATTTTTAACTCACGTAACAGAATTTACAACACACATATTCTTTATTCTAATAATATATGTATGAACTAAATATATATAACATTTTTCATCATGTAAAATTGTGTATGTGTCCTACATCAAATTCAAGATACCTCTTGAATGCACATGTGTAAAGAGTATAGAGAAAATATGATATCCATCAAACCATATGGGAGACAACATATTTAAAGTGAAAAGAAAACAAATCAAGTCATATGTAGGTCTTGATTTTGTATTTTTCATAATGTTTGATTGTGTTTGCACTTATTTGAATGTTTTTATATTTATTGAATTATTTAAATATTTTTATATTTTAGAATTTTTGTATTAAAAAGTCAAGAGAGAAGCAAGAGTTATCATGTGAGAGGGGTCCAAACAATGAGGAGGCTTGGGCCTTGAAATGACATTATGCCTATTATGAGTAATAGGTAGATGAATATTTAGCTTAGTAACAATAACATGTAATCCATTTGGTAGTGTGAGTAACAAAAGTAACTGTATCATTTTCAATAAAAGCCATAGTGGCTACATGTTCAATTCGAAAAGGTCTATGGCTAGTATTAGCATTAATAATATCTTTTATTACATGACAAAGCTTGAAGAAATTGTTAGTAGAATGGCCAATACATATATGATAATCACAATATGCATTAGAATCAACAAATTTACCATAAGGTTTGCTTGTATCAACCTCGACATATGGAGGGAGAGATACAAGGTTGCTCTCTAACAACTTTTGAAGGACCACTTAGGGTGAGGGATATAGTAAATTAAGAACTTGAGCATCAATCGCTTTGCCTTGATAAATAGATGTAAATGTAGATGTAGTAGGATCATTAGATGCATACTTAAGCTCATTCAAAGTAATAGATGAAAAATCCATAAACATTGTAACATTTTGAAGGGGGGATATGGGTTGCTCCCAAATATATAGTCTATGTAGATGCATAAATAGTAGGTGTAGCTGATTCAGGAGCATCAATTGCATAGTTGAAATAAAACAAGGTTTTCGGGTTGATATATGTGTTAGGAGGTCATTTAGGTGTCTTAGTGAGTTTTGAGTCCTTAAGGACCTTTTTTACAGTGTAAATTCAAAACTATGAGTTTCCCTCCAAATGTTGTATTTGAAAATTGGAAATGCTAAGTTGATATGAAAGGAAATGCCTAAGTTGATATGAAAGAGTTAAATGTAAAGTTAAGGTTATTAATGTTTGTAAAAAAGGTTATTTAAGACCTCATAAGGGTATTAGGGGTGTCTTAGCCTTAGTCTTAGGTTATCACAACCTAAGTCATCTTAAAACCATGGTTGAGTGGTTTTGAAACTACCTCTACTTGTTTAAAAAGGAGGAAATTTGAATTGAGGAAGGATTTAAGTTTGGAGGAGAGGTGGAGTAGGGAGGAATAACCTTGTATTAGAGCAAAGGGCTCAAGAAGCTATCTAGAAAAGTGTTGATATTCTATAAAGAAGCTTCTTTTTGTATTGTAAACTGTATGACTAATTATGTTATTATTTTGGTTAAATGTTTATGAATTTATCAATGATTTTCCTTAGAGAATGTTTGTAAAAATATTTGTTACAAGTATGTGATGATGGACATCTACAAGAAGGGCACGAAGATGCTTAAGAAGGAGATCAAGATATGAGAACAACCACAAGTGGACATATTGAATCATGTGGATAATTATTAGTGTTTAAAGTTCTACGTTGACCTGGTAAAACCCTGAGATAAGTGTTGAAAGTGTAGGGTCCTTGTTCTAATTACCATGTAAATGGGGGTTTAAGAGATGTTAATAGTGTGATTCTTCAGTTCAAGGTCAAATAGATATGTTCTTTGGGTAGCTATTGAGCATCCTTGTAGGGTTGTGTACAAAGGAGTTGAAAAATATTATTAGGAATTGCCTTAAGACCTTGAAATAAAGTTTGGAAATGTTAAAAACTCATCCTATAAGTTTGGATGCTTCAGAAAAGTGGGTTTGGGTGCTTTATGACAGACTGTGTAGGGAAACAGGGTGTTCTTGAGAAGGAAGAGTGAAAAATGAGAGGGACAAAATTGGTGTATAAGGATTCACATGTTATATCTCGAAGAATAAAGGTGAGGAGTAATGTTATAGTTCTTTTAAAACAAGTCTGAGGTTTTTAAAAACCATTTTTTAACAAGTTATTGCAAAAAGACCCTTCTCGAGTTTTGTGGAAACCCTAACCTAAGGTTTATAGGAAAAATGCCACAAATTGAGATTGAGTAGATGAAATATTTTGAAATTTTAACCGTATGATCTTGGTATGATTAGGAAGGATATTTCAAAGTCTCATGAGAATATGACACTGTACAACCTTCTTTTTATCTGACACTCTTGAAATTGTGTATAAGAGACCTAACCAAAGCAAGTAATTTGAAATCTGGGCAAATATATTTAGGAACCATCTACAAGGTGAGTATGGGGGGAGCATGGGATTAAAAGGTATTAGGAAATCACATTTTTTTTTAAGAAAATGACTGTACAAAGAGTTATCTCGAAAAATATCATGTGACAGGGCTAGTGAATGTGTAAGGCAATTTTGAGGACATGAAAGGTGTTGTGTCGAAATTTGTTGATTACTCAGGGTTGGAAAATGAATAATACCACGTGAATATATTATTGAACTTTGATAAATTCTTGAGGCATTCTTGAAGAGGACTTCGAGGGAAAGGGGAAAATTTGTAGTTTGTGATACCAGTTTTTACTAGACTGTACAATCCTCAAAGAGAGTGTTAAAAAGAGGAAAAGATTAGTGGGCCTTGTCTTGTATTGTCAATAGTGAATGAGATCTAATTATATCTAAGAAGCTTAAGAGGTTGAGAAATTCATGGAAAACCTTTGGTAGAACCATTGTTGGACCATTAATGCAAAACAATGTCTTGTTAAGGCTGTGACATCCTAAGGGTAAAAGAAGGATTCTTAGTAAATTTTAGGGGATTTTATTCTATGATGAAGTCTAAGACCATTGTAGAAGCATGGTGAAAGATGAACAAACAATTTTAGGAGTATATAAGGAATAGGCGAGGTATATGTCAATATCTGTTTGAATATCAGTGCCTAATGCAAATTGTGACAATTTCAGGTATGAATAAAGTTCTTGTGAGTTTTGGATGAAGGCTAATAATAAAATGACACAAAAATGGGTTATATATATGGGAAACATCTTGACCATAATGATGAAGATTAGTCAAAAGCTTAGGGAACAAATTTCAAAGTTCCAAGAGGAGTAATATAGTCTTGAGGGAAGTCATAGGGCATAGATAACAAGAAGGACAACCAAGAAAGGATATTACTAGTGCAAAAATGCGAAGAAGTGAAATAAGGAGAGTGTAAATGGAAATAAGGGAATATGAGGGTATGAAATGGAGTTCTTATATAGTATGAAAAAGTAGGGGAGTGTAATGAGAAGGCCATTATAGTGGAACATGTATGAGAACACTTGACAAGTAATGTCATTTGTAGGTGGATTAAGAGTAAACCAAGAGAGACGAGAGAAAGTGAGTCTTAGGGCACAATCAAGAAGATTTTCACGCTTCTCAGTTCATTGAAAAAGGTATAGTGAGGCAAAATATGCTTGAGTGAGAAAGAGAAATAGTGTAAGAATAAGTCAAGGCTATAGTTTCTAAGAAAAGAAGGATGAATATTTATGGCCTAAACACTGGTGTTTTGTTTCTTAATCTCGTTATGATATTTTTTAAAGTCTTTTGACGGATAAAAAGAATGAACGAGTTCAAATGTCGTATGGTGAAGATGTTGAAAACACCAAGTTAATGGATATTTTCTCCTTTTCTTGAGAATTAAAGGTATGCATAAACTCAAATAGTTGAGATAGAGCTTGTTCATTGCTTGGTGAGGTTTGTTTGCAAAGTGTTGTGCATCAGTAGTGAAAGGAGAGGAAATATCCTCAATGGGAACACTGGAGATGGGCATGGATAAATCATCATGAACTAGGGGTCTAGCACCACATGTAGGTTTGAGATATACACCATTAAGAGTGTCATCCAAATCATTTGTAACAGGAATAGAATAAGTGAGTGAATCATTTGCATTATAAGTAAGATCATAAGAAACCGTTGTAACATTGTATACAACAAAAGAAGATTCACATTTATCATTTGTTATTGCAGTAATTATATCATTTTCTCTTTCAAGGGAAGGTATAAAATGTATTCCAACATTTTTCACATGCTCATGCACAAGAGGAAAAGAAGTATCATTATGTTCTTGATATTATTAGAATAATTACAATTGTAATCATTTATAGATTGTGTATCATGTGCATGCTTAAGAGTGTTATTACATAGACTAGGAAGCCTAGGAAAATATATACAGCTCGACCTTTGATGTGTAGTGTGAATTAGAGCGCCATTTGTATGTGTGAAAATCAACACTTTCCTAATAAAAGGATAAGGAAAAGGTGTCTCATATGGGATGCCATTGACTGTAAAAATTTATTTATTATAAATGAACTCAACACATTGGTATAAAATAGAAGGTACAACCTTAAAAGTAGCTAAAGGAATCTTATCAACATATCACATTAATCGAGTGAATAAGTAACTATAAAAGGTATGACAATAGTAACAGATTGTACAATCAAAGAAAAAATAGTGCGTCGAAAAGATGTTTTCATATTTGTTTACACCCTAAAAATCTATGACAATATTTATTATGTGAGGATGTAAGGTATGTTATAGGTTAAATATTCTAAATAAATTAATAAACATTAATCGTACAATCAAGAATAAGTTTTTAATACTTTTCATTGTGATAAAATAATCTATGATTACTTAAATAAAAAAAAGTGATAAGTACTTAGCTACACATAGTGATACAAATATGATTTGGGCGTGTGGATTGGGTGAGATGACTATTTTGAATCTATAAATTCTACATATTTGGATTTGGAACTGGAAAATACTCACGTATAGGACCATACAACTCAAACTCAGGCGTAGTACAATCTTGGATTGCTCTATATGATTTTAGATGCATGCAAAATGGGGTTCTACAATTTAGCTTACCCTTCTTTGGCTTAGAAATGAGCGTCAATGTTCATCAATAGGGATTGTACAACTTTGGCATAGTCTATAATGATATACAACAAATAAAAGCCTTAGCTACTTGCATTAAACTTTACGAACCAATTAGATAACAAAAGGAGAAATTTTTGTGTGGGTGAGGCTGAAGTGCATCCCTGACTGTCAATCCATGTCAAAACAATACAAGTGTTTCATTACATCCCCTCAAGTGGGAGAAAGGCTCGTGTATTTATCCTAATGTATGTTTATGATAATGTAAGGTGAGTTATAAAGTGCAATTGACTTCCTTGTATGGGCTTCCAAAGGCCATATATTCACATTATGGTTGAGTTGGGGAAGATGAAATGACACATATAACATTTTCAAATTAGAAAAGTAGTCCTTGGATGAAAAGGTATGAAACAATATAGGTTGGCCCAAACCATAGTACGCCCAACTCCTATTTTGTATAGTCCCAGGAAAGCATTTAGTGACAAAAGAGCCAAAGTACGAGAAAGATACATGGAGATAGATTATTGTTCTAGATAATTAATATTGTAAATATGAATGATAGAGCAATGTGTAGAGATCAAAAAGCCACGAGAGAGTGAGAGAGAAAGGGGAAGAGGATATAATAATTGACCTTAGAGTGCAAACACATATCTTACCATATGAACAAATTCAAACTTGTCATTTCCGGAGGATAAAATGCTAAAGTTGAGTGTCTACATTTTCCATCCTTTAAGTTTGGAATTTAAAAGTACATACTAAAAGAAAAAACATACCTGAATGTACACACACACACACTTTGTCTTTACTTGGTTGTTAGTGTTGGCATGATCCATGGTAAAACCTACGACACAAAGTGTAGTCGATATCCATAAAAGAAATTGAACGATAACTCAAATGTAAAATAATTCTAGTAAGTTTGAAAATTCAAAATAATGCATAACGAAGTAAAGAAATGCAAAACATGGGAGGAATACACATGTTTGTTTTGTAGAGGGAAAATATCTAATTCTTGTTATACTTAGATAGTTTGATTTACATTGAGGTTTCAAAGGATTTAAGGTGATTAGTCCCCAATTTTTATTGAAGGAAAAGCTAGAATAGGAGAGAATTTGAATATGCACAACCCAAAACCAAAGAGGAGAGGTACCAAATAACCCTTTAAGATGGAAGAGTAATGTACAAAGAATATATCCATCATAATATCTTCCCACCAAAGAGTAGAGGAAGGAACAACAAGCCATGAAGTTTTTAGCTACCTCGATATCTTCCAACACCACAAACCACATTGTTACAGATGGATCTTAGCCCAAATTTATAAACAAACAGAGTTTAAATGGAATAGATCACTCATGCCCCCTCTGTGTGCTGTGATAACTAAGTCCATTTATGAAAATCTTGAATGATGAAAAGGAGAAGAAGGCCCATGCCCCCAGTATCTAAAATTGTATTAGAACAAGAATTTGAGAATGATGAATTTTCTATGAATTTACCCCTAAGATGGAAATGCCTAGTATGGGAAATAACGTGTCACGATTTCATCCTTCAGTGGATGGTTCTACACTTGTATGAATTCTACCCCTTTTTTGTATTTGTTCTTATTTCTAAGGATTTATGCATTGAGAAAACTTGTGTTTGAGTCATGTAATTTGTTCATACCATATGTAGATGTATAATATACTCAATGAGTGCCCTCTCTTTCAAGGCACACATGATAAAGCATTTGAGCACGTGACTCAAAATAAATAATGTGTATCCTCATTGAATAAGTTTAATAATATGAATTAGAATTCATGGAAGGTTGTAGTGGTAGCCACCATTCAAATCATATTCCTATAAGCGGGTACACATGGTGGAGATCATGACATGGGAAAAACCAATCCATAACACACAATAATAACAATATCAGTCATGTGTTAGAGAATAAATAACAAAGGAAAAAAAGTATACAAATAAGCTAGCATAAGCAATAGTGTAGAAAAAGAGTGATATCAATGCATAAGTATGTGAACATTATACACCCATGGTGTCACATGATAATCACAACATGAGCAGAAAGGCCACATACAAAGGAATAAGTGTGCAAATATAAGAGAGTCATAAAGCCATGAATATGGGATACCCATGGTCTTGCAATGCAATCAAGGCATTCAAGACACATACAATAATATGCAAGAAATAAAAATCAATTTAGTAATCAAGTTTAATAAGCAATAGTAAAAAAACATAGATAACAAGATAAGTTAACACTGCATAAGACACGTGTTAGTATTGTTAGTCCAAAGAATAAAATTCATATAATAGAAATAATTGAACATAATGATGAAGTGGAAATAATTGAAATGAAACAAAAAAACACATATATAAATCAACATCACTAGGAAAAGACTAGGTTGTGATTTAATGAAATTTAAATGTATGTAAGGACACTGTTGATAAGATAAATATAACATTAAATATGCAAGATCTAGCTAAAGAAGTACAAACAAGAGTGAAAGATATGAGATAAAGACGATTTTGCTTGTAATTATAGATATGGATTGATGACAAATCTGGAAAGGTCAATCTTGAGATGTGTAAGATCTATTTCAGAAGCTAGACTATGATGATCTCAGGGATAAAAACACCTAGAATGGGATAAGGCCACCTGGGCACTGGTGTATGTGGAACAACTTTAGATTTGGTTCTTTCCATGTCATTTCTTGTCACTTCTTATTCATTATAGGTTGCACCAGATTCAGTGCACTTTTACTCTGTCGCACTTGTATTTGTAAAAGAAACCCTAGCTACCTACATAATACTCAAGTGTGCATTA